>VZUI01035239.1:0-12935 GCA_013401135.1 Cettia cetti | reverse complement strand
GGGGTGAGGGTGGGGTGAGGGCGGGCGGGGGCGGGCGCGCCCGCGGCGGGCGGGCGCCATTAACGGCCGCGCTCGCGCCGCCGCCCACTTTAAAGCGGCCGCGCAGCGACAGGCACAGCGGCGCCCCCTGGCGGCGGCGAGGGGCGCGGCCCGGCCCCGGGCTCGGGAATCCCGGGATTTCCCGCTTGGCAGCGCCGCCGGCTCCGGCGAGCCGAGCCGAGCAGAGCCGAGCCGCCGATTTTACCGCGGGGCTTTTCATCTGCTTGAAGTAATAGCACCTCGGGTGCCTGAGCGTCATGGGCCGAGCCCAGCAGGTCCGGCGGCGGCAGAGAGAACAACGGGGATGGTTGTGCAGAGGAGGCGGGGGGTTTGTCCTGCCTGCCAGGGAAGGAAGGAGGGCAAGGCACGGGAACCATGACCGGCACGGCTGTTCTGCGGGAGCTGTTCGAGCTTCCCTGCTGATGGTGTCTTCTGTGCGGAACAAGGGCCGGTCCTCCTGCGGCAGGCAGGAGGCATGGCAGGAACAGCAGCGAGGGGAGGCGATGGAAGCTGCCTGGCGGATCCATCCAGCAGGGAGTGACACAGCCCAGCAGCCAGCCCGGGGTGACACACACACACACACACAGAGCCCAGCAGCCAGCCCGGGGTGACACAAACACACACACACACACAGAGCCCAGCAGCCAGCCCGGGATGACACAAACACACACACACAGAGCCCAGCAGCCAGCCCGGGGTGACACAAACACACACACAGAGCCCAGCAGCCCCGGGCACGGGGCACACAGCATCTCACGGTAGCACTGCTGCTGGGCACCCTCACACCACCGCAATTTACAGGGGAGATGGCAAAGGGGGAGTAAAAAGCTAAGCATCTTCTCACACACAGCCAAATATTGTGAAAAGCACAATTTGAGGTTGTCTAGTACAAGACTTTACACCGAGCCTGAAGATGGAAGATGAGCTTGAGAAGCTGCTTGTCTTCAGTCTTCTAAATAGACTGGCTTTTCTCTCTTATTTACCATAACAGAAGATAATCTTATTTTTGTCCTCGGATATTTATGGATAGCTGTGCCTTTCGTGTCGGCTGTCATCTGAACAGCACAAGGTATTTGAACTGTCTTCTCCCAGCACAGACCAGTCCACTCAGGCTTGTAAAAAGTGCCTTTCATCAGGAGGAGAATCACCACCATTGTTCTCCATTTCAGCCTAGATGCTGCCCTTGGCACCATGCAAAGAATGGTCCCCCATCCACCCCCCCACCCCACCCCCCCCACTAAGTACAGACTAAATGCATCCAGAATTACAGATCTCTTGTGAATGCAGCCACACATTCTGCTAGTATGACTTATGTTACAGAAAAAAATATATAAAATCACAGACAAACTTAGGAAAATAGAAACATTTATTGAAAGGTGCAACACACTCATGAAATACTTAGCACTAATTATTTGACACTTTACTCCAAAATTCATCATTTGTAACATGTAAAAAATATATCAGCATCCTTCAGACTGAAAGGGAATCCTAAAGTGCATCTTAAGTGACAATTTTACTCATTACCCAAGGTATAGGCACAATTTTATCAGAAGTCATCCTCCCATTCATTCTCTAAATATTTTACAAATAGAAACAATTGTATAATGTTAGTAGAATGTAGTGTCAGTTCTTTCCCAATCCAGCATTTTTAGCAGCCATGTGGCTGCAATGCTATGACACTCTACACAAACATACAATTAAGCAAGCATATCTATGCTTATAAGACTTAAATTTAATCCTGACTTTTCAGGATCACAGCACACCTATAATCATTAAGCCTAGGAGTAACCCTGCTGAATTCAGTTTTATTTTTCTAGTCCCATACTGCTAGGTAGCCCCAACTATATAATGAAAGCCTAAAATCCACTTTTGGTCCAATATGAACTGTGTTTATAATTACTACTTTTTTTATAAACTAGATTAACCAACCATTGCCAAATTTTTGTTGTTTTACACAACAATTAATTTTTCATATAAAAATGCCAATAGCTGGTCATTAACTTAAGTGACTTTTAAATTATAATGTGAGATTCTCCATGTCCCATGTACACAATTCATATTTCCTTTGAAAAAGAGTATCACACAGAGCAGAAACCTTTTATTAATTACATATGATAACAAGAAGTGATGTGAAATCCCTAACATTTTAAGAAGGTAAGAACATAGAGCCTTCTAACAAAAGTCATCTTAAATGTCTGTGCATTATTTACTGGATTTTGACATTTTCAGCTCCTCCTTGTTTCTCCTGCAGCTTCCCCGTGACACAGAGGGAATAGCAAAAGAATAGCCACTTACAGGGTAAAATGCAAAGCAAGAATGGCAGGATTTCTGGATCTGAACAGGAGTTTGTGTATGTCATACCTGTGTGCTGTCCTACAGCTGGCATTTTCTGCAGAAGCTGCAGGGTGGTAGATTTTTTGGTACATTGATGCACTAAATCTTTCCCCGTGCTCAGACTGAGCCAGAAGCGAAGGAAAATGCTTATTTTCTATCAGTGTAGGTACTGAGAAAGAGACAAGATTTAATATTTGGGCAGGGGAAGTCAAACCCCAGTTACATAAATTTGCACTGCCCATAGAGCCAGAGAGAACTGCAGCCAAGGTCAGTGAAATAGCTGCCAAAGGACTGTGGGGTTACTGTGTGTGGGCCACATTTTAAATGTCACTTAGTGTTAATACAAGAAAAAAAAAATACTGAAATGTCAGTGTCTAGGAAGTGTTGTGACTGCAAAATGCAAAATACAAAGGGACAAAAGAGCACCAGTGAGTATATTTACAGTTAGGACAGTAAAAATAGAAACTGAATGAATTATAAATGGAAACATTTTCACAGTGTGTTCAGAGGAGGACTTTCCTTTACAGAGAAGTAACAGCTCCTACTTAAGCATTTTTCCCCTTCAACTTTGAAGATGCATTAAGTGAATGCAGAACATTTCCTTCAAAAACTTTTTAAAAAAATCAACTAGAATTTCCAAAACAAGGAAAGATGATGTCATTTTCTCTATATGGTACATTTTTAATGCATGCTGGCTCCCAACTGATGCAAATATTTAAATGTGTGAGACAGTCCAGACATTGAATTCAGTGGACAGGATGAATGAGTAGTGCTGTCTCACTTCTGCCCTGGGCAATGCCTATCCCCATGCCCTTCAGACAGATGGAGCACAGGATTAGTTAATTTTGAAAACCTGCAATTATAAAGCCATAATAATTGCCAGAAAACCAAGAATGAGGGCAGTATATTAGATTATTTTTCAGGTTTTAGGGATTACTTAAATTTATTTTTTGTATTTTGTATTGATGCTATCTTCTCATAAAGGCAGCTCTCACAAAACCAAACTAGTTTCATTTAATGTCTGCAGGTTAAAACAAGGTTTAAAACAAGGCTGCTTGATATATGAACTTTGTTGTTTGTAGTTCCATGGCTTAGCAAACTAAAAAGCTAGTATGCAACAGAAGATGTATATGCTAGATTGTTCTACATGGTATTAATTCATTTGAGAAGGAACCTTCATCAGAACTGTATACCCAAAGTTCAAAAATAGTTTAAAATAATAAATCAATATTTGCAGATGAAAGGAAAGTGGAGATATTAACAAAATTTCAATGTAACATATGTTACATTGAAACATTTCAATGTCAACAATGTTTCACTGTAACTACTTGTTAGAACTAACAACACTGACAATATGAAATATGATGTTGTTTATCATTAGGTAAAATATACCTCTAGGTTTTAGAACGGATGAATACAATGCTGTTTCATGACTAAAAATATGTTTTCACAGAAAATTACATCCCCCCAGCATTTTTGCAAATATCATGTGTGTATACAGAGGAGAGGGAGAAGATGATCTTATTATTAAGCTTAAAAGAATAAAAATTGCCATTTTTTCACCTTGATTTCCTTTTAAACACATTACTACTTAATGATACCTAGATTCTGACCCTCTATTACCCCTGAAAAAAAGCAGAGGATGCTTCCAGAGGCCTGCCAGCTGGCCCTCCAGTGATCTAACCAGGAACTGCAATCCTTTCCCTGAGAAACAGGCAGAATGCATTCCCTGGTAAGAATTTTGACTTATCCGTCATTACAGCTGTTTGGAATTAATTAGAGATTAGGTTGGTTTTTTGTTTGTTATCTGGCATGCACACTCATGTCACATTTAAAAAAAAACAGTTTGCCTTTAAGTCCTTGGTGCAATGGACTAGAAAGTTTATTTCAGAGATCTGTTCATGTGAAAGCTCTGAAAGTATTTGGTCATGCTCTAGAAAATAATAGACAATGTAATCTGCATTTGAAAAACATGTAAAATATTCACATATAGAGTTATACTGAACATCAGTCTGTGTAAAATACCAAGTGTAGTTAAAAGCATTAGATACGAGCATATACTCACCTATAATTATACACCTATTTTTACAGAATGAACTGCCCTAGCTCAATATATTGAGTCACCAGTCCAGTTTCATATCGGCTTTACTCCATACATACTTTCCTCCTCTTTTTAGGAACATTTTCTCATCAAATCCACTGAATTTTATAGCTGCTTCTACACCAACATCCAGGATCGACTTGGAAGGTTCCTTCCGTCCATTTCTACAGTTTAGGAAACGCATCTGGAACGTGAGATAGATAAGATGACAAGATGTTAGAAAGTCAATTTGCAAAAGCCTAATTTTTCTACAGACCTAAGCAAGTTGCACTGCAATTCCACAAAAGCCTATCTAAGTGCATGAAGAGGTTCACTCTAGTCCTTAGAAGGCTCAGAAACTCATGGTTAGACATGTGACATACTTCAGTAGGAACAAAGCAATATCATAATTCTTGAAGATTAAATGTTGGCTCTTCAGTAAACTAAGTGGCACTCTGAAACTTAACTTTCAGGGCAAGTTCTGTACTTTTATATTAAAGAAAAAAAAAAAAAAAAAGCAAAGATGTCCTGCAAAAATATACATCTATACTTTAAGATTTGTGATGCAAGGATTACACATGCAGGCTGATGACAACTTTGCCTTAGGTCATACTATATTATAGTTCATGATCTCTGATGGGAATGAATCACATCTGTTCCTTGTATTACATGGTAAAATTGTTTTATAGGATGCAGAGTAAATTTAAATGGTTGTCGCTGTTGTATACATACACATATTAGCATACAAATACCACGTATCAAAAAAAGGACTTACATATTCATCCAGAATGAGGTATGAATCCCTCATCTGTAATAGATAAAAAGAAAAAACTAAATTAATACACAAATCAAAATTCCATTTTTAGGAAAAATAAGGGATAAAACAACCAACTATTCATTCAAAGTCTAATGCAAATATTTGAAACAGTTGCTGTATCACCACTATTTCAGTGAGCTTGGATGAAATTTATAAAAGTAAATGACAGAATTACTAGAATAACTTAATGTATGAATAAGCTAGTAATTCCTAAAATATGACCTTTCCAGTGTCTAATTGAAATGTGGGTCCCCAACTGGAAAAAAGGGTTTTAAATAATACCCAAGCTTTCTATTAACTTCTGCACCAGAAGAACTTAGAGTTTTACATGCTGGAATGATTATGCCATTTGCCAAACAAATGACATGGCCATTTAAACTGGGATGTTTATTTATTACCCCAACAAATAAAGGTGTTCTCCTGGCTCAAAGGCAAAAAATTGTCAGAACTACACAAAGAAATATGCCAACAGATGAAATAAGACAGGTCTGCTTAGCTAAATGGGCATGTCCTAAACCCTCCTTAAAATTCTCTGGGTAGCTGGAGCTTGCTGTTGTGCAGAACAGGAAATCTGATCAATTTGGTGTCTGCCTTTCACACCGGTTTGCCAGAAACCAGAAACAGTCTTCTGGAACCAAACCTACTATGGAAAGCCTGTTTTGTAGGACTTCTATTATGAAGGGGGGGGGGGGGGGGGGGAGGGAAGTAGAAACAGTTCTGGGTTCTCATCTTAACCCTTTCTCTGATGAATGCTCTCTCCCACCAAATGCCTTAAATGATAACTGCACAGCTCCACTTTTATGTCTTACATAGCAAAGCCAACCCTGTCTGCTCACTTCACCTTACATACATTAAGAAGTAAGCTGTAAATGGAATCTTAATCTGTGGAGAAGAAAGGGAACACAATAGTTAACTGGCAGGCTCTGCAGGACCACAAGGAGTCTCCTCCCAAATGAAGAGCCTGAGTGCCCAATACAAAAGAATTCAGACAGAAAATGTTAAAAATGCAACTTTATTGTGAGAGGGATTACCCAAAAATAGTATTAGCTGGCTACTGTTCCTCAGTACCCGATACAATGCTGGTTGGGATGATGTCTTATTCATGTTGGTTGTTGACACTGGCATAATGTGGCATCATAGTCAATCTCTATTAGGAGACTATACTTAGACCATAAAGTTTGTTTACATTAACTTTGAACCTTTTCAGGATCTTGTCCCCAAGCTAGGAAGAGTACTCCCACTGGTGTCCACAGGACTGGGAACAATGGGTTTTTACTCTTCTGATAATAACTTTGTTGTCAATGAAAAGGCTTAAAGAAATCTAAAATCTTGGCTTCCACCTTAACAAAACCAGTTGCTGATAAAGTTGTACTGCATCTCTTCTAAGCCCCTATTAATAGGGAAAGTATTAATTGCCATGAAAGTTTCTTGTTCCTTTCAAATATTCTAGCATTATTTAAAAATGAAGTTACAAAGGGACATTTTAATTTTTACCTTCTGATTAGATTCAGGTACCAAACAGGAGACATCTTTGTGGCGATCCAGGAATCGATCAAAGTCTTCATCACTGATAACAAATTTTTCTGCTTCTCTTAGAGCATCCTCACCAGTGTTCTCCCCTTCAATAAGCAGGCACTGGAATACCTGAACAAAGAAAGCACCTGGTTAAGACTTTATGTTTTCACTTGCCTTGAAGATAAGAGAGTTCAGTCTCAGTAGCAATGTCTTCAATTTTTCTGTCAGTGGAACCAAAATTGCATAACTTGTGTTAACTGAATACTCCACAAAAGGCATGGTGCAGATTTATTTTTTGTAAATTAACTTTACAGTGTTCTAAATGTTATAAATGATGATTTTCCTTATTATCTGAGATTTCACTTACAGTGTTTTTCAGGGTTGTTTTTTTTTCATGAGTAATTTTGTGTGTATAACAATATCCATGAGGCAAATAATGAGAAATTATTCCACAAGTTCTCCCATATTTATGTCACATTATCTCTACCCATTTTCAAACTTATTTCTAGTAAAAAAATCATAACACATGTATACCAAGTCTAATACTCTATATGAGAAAATTAATATACAACTATATCTTGCTAACAATATATTGACTTTAATGTATCATTGTTCAGTAATTTTTTCCTAATTTTCTCTACATCATAACATATTAAAGGCTTTAACATGTTAAAGGCTTTCTGTGTTAATTTTAATATACTAAAACAACCTAGATCTGAAATAGTATTTTCTGCACATAACACAACCAAAAAAAAGATTCATGACCTACTGAGCTCCATTTAAATGCAGAATGAGATAGAACCTATCCCAGCACCATGCAACATTGACAAGAAGGCTCCTAACACCAGGCCAAGCTGGATCTGGAGGAAAGACTCAGGTCAACAGAGGTTCAGACAACTCCAGGACTCCAATACATTTTTACTTCTCTTCGAACAGGAAATGTGGTATATACTACTTTCTTACCTTCCAGCGCACAGGGTTGAGTGCCTTGATCTGCTCATTCATATCTTCCTCAACATTAAATCTGTTGATGACTGAATTTATTTTAAAAGCAACAGCATACTCTCGGCACCACTGTCTCAGTTTATGCAGATTTTCCACGTGGTTCTTCTTTCCTTGACGACGGCCAATTAAAACGTTGACATCCTCATCAAAACTATCACATGAAATTGCCAGAATATCTAAATATTCACCTGAAAACAAGTTTTAAAATTTGATTAATATCCAGTCCACCAGCTAAAAGCTGTCAGGACTCTGCTCACTTTCACTTCCTTGTCATCTGTCACAAAATGACATGCAAATGCAGTTCTGTGGAGTCATCCCATCAACCACAAAAGCCACATCAACAGCAGCATCAAAACACATAGTTTGTGTGTGTGTCCCCAGCATTATGGAGACAGCCAAACTATTGTTTTATTACACCATTATACCAAAAAACATTTTGTGGTATAATGCCTATGTTTACAACAGATAATCAACACTTTTCCCCTGGTATTTACATTTGGTTTGCATTTACTATAAGTGAACCACTATGAAACCATCTCCCACTAGCCCCCAAGCCCATTTATGGTTGAGGCTGTGCCATGGAGGCTCCCCAGCCCTGCCAGTGCAGCTGTGCCCAGTGGTCCCTCCTTACCATACTTCTCGAACCACTGCCTTTTGATCAGGCTGCCATTGCTAACGATGCTGACACTCGGGAGCTCCAACTCCTGCTTGCAAAATTGGACCAGTTTGCCTACAAATTCGCCTCTGTCCTGAATAAATGGTTCTCCTCCCGAGAAATTGATTTTCTCCATTCCTATAGAAGGAACCAAAGAAAGATGCTTGAACCTCTGCTGCCCATCGCCTGCTCCTCCTGTTCAATGCTGTCAATGCCCCACGGCAGCAAGGGACAAGGGACATCCCCGGAATAATTTTCCGCGGCAGTTGGTCCTGCGGGGGTCCCCTCCCCGGTTCCCACCGGCCCCACCTTCCCTGGACTCACCTGCTTCCTTGAGCATCGCCAGCCCCCGCTTGGCCTCCTCCAGGGGCAGCACGAAGGAGGTCTTGGCCGTGTGGAAGCAGAAGCCGCACTTGTAGTTGCACTGCCGGGTGAAGTGGTAATTGACGCTGGTGGGTGTCGGGGGCGTTTCGTCCCATTCCTGCTCCCGCTGCGGCCGTGGGGTCGAGTCTCGCCAGCCGGGCAGGGGCAGGGACAGGGGCAGGGACAGGGGCAGGGACAGGGACAGGGACAGGGGAGTCAGGCTCCAGCACAGCGCTCCCAGGCGCCCTCGCAGCTCCGCCAGCACCGCCCGCCCGATGGACAGCAGCCGGGCCAGCAGGACCAGCTGCATGGCTCGGCTCGGCACGGCTCGGCTGGGCTCTGTTCGGACCCGGCTGGATGCGCTGCTGTTTTGGACCCGCCTGGGCACGGCTTGACTGGACTTGGTTTCGGCTGGGGTCGGTTCGGCTGGTCTTGATTCAGTTGAATGCGACCCGGCTCGGCTCGGCTCGGCTCGGCTCGCAGGCTGCAGAGAGGTGTCCGGCGCTCCACACTTAAATCCGCTCCACACTTAAATCCGCCTCCCCGCCCGTCCCGCCCCGCCGTGTCTGACCGCGGGGAACCGCTCGGTTTCGTTTTCCCTTCTTCCAGAAGCGAAACTTGGCACGGAGACACGGGCGCGGTGTTTTCCTTCTCTCACCCTGCCCCCACGCCAGTGTCCCCATGCCCCAGACCCGCTTCTCGGCACGGCCGCCGCAGAACCCGCCGACTGCCCGGGGCAAGGAGCAGGTTTGAGCACCTCTGAGTATGAGCGGGTCCAGCGCCTAGGACCCCTTTTGGTGTGTGAGGTCTCAGTGACTTTGGCTCCTGTCGTTAAACTCGTGACGCAGGGGGGAAACTGAGCTTGTATAACTGCACTGCACCTTTGTCAGGCTTTCAAGAGCTCCTGTAAGTTTAAACAGTTTTGGATGGAAAAGCAACCCAAGTTAGGGAGCCTGATGGCTTCAGATACATGAAAAGAAAATAATTGCAGGTTCTTTAATTCTCCAATAATGGAGACCAATTCTTGGTCTTTTAAATAAAGACCCAATCCCGGTCTTCAGTAGCAAAGCTACTGCACCAAGCTGACCACATGGTTAGCCTTAACAGCAGGAGCAGTTGACAGCCTGAATTGAGACATTGGTGGCTGCCCACTCGCGGTTAACACCAGGAGAGACCAGGACCAAGCTGCCAGTTTCCATATGCCTCAATTCCTTGGTAGTACTACAGGTATTGCTGGAGAAGGAGCCCCTCCATCATAACACCGGTTGCTATCTTCAGTCTTCCAGTGTGTTCAGACACACCAACAGGCTTGTCACGAATTTTCAGCCTCATAATGCCTTCAGTCAGCCTGTCCTCGCTCTTGTGTGGGCCATTTAATGTTGCCACTACTGCCAAGATACAGAGTCATACTCAAATCTTAACACTTACCACTGCATGTTGCCAGTGGCCTAAAATGGAGCTTCCCTCACTTCCACTGACCAGTTGGAACTGCTGATGTAGCCAAGCAGTCTTGCACTCATGTTCCCTTCTTTTTAGTTCCCTTCTTTTTCCCCTTTGAAAAATGGGGTAGAACTATCTTCATCCTGTGCAATTTTCATGGGAAACAAAACCTGCTTGTGGATAAGAAGTGTTAATTAGGCCTGCCACTGGCTATCGCCAAATTCCTGTCCTCCTCCCTTCACTTTCCTGGAGGTGATCTGCTGGCTGAATAATGTCTGGATCAGCAAAAAACAGTTTGAACAGCTTTTATTGTTTGAATGTTTTTTATTGTTGTCTCTATCAGCTGCTTCTTGCTGGAGCAGGTGCATGCTGGTAGGGCAGGATGGGAGACTTCTCACTGTGTCTGGCTCCAGTAATGCCACCTCACAAAGATATTGCTGCAGCATGATGGGAAATGTCTCACTTCTGAGGCTTTCCAAAATGGTCTCAGAGGCTGTCAGCAGAGATTATTCCAGCAGGAGTTAACCATGTTCCCTTCCAGTTCCTTGAGGTTTATGTAAGATTCAAGTTTAAGGATAAAAGCAGGATATTCTAATAAATAAAGAGTTTGTTGATCACAAACATAAAAGTATAATTGAAAAGGGAGGTGGACATGACAAGGCAAATTTAAACTGAAATCTGACATTGGAGTTGCTAATTGGTAGCTTCAATGTTTCAATTAATCTGGAGAATTCTGATATGCCGTGTTATCTCCTCACTCCATACATTCCTTCTGTTGCATGCTAGAAACCCTATTGCATTTCTTATCTTCTCTGGGCCCAATTCAAATTCCTTTCTGTCCTCATTCATATCCCTTGTTCATGTCAAGCTAAGCCAATGCAGGTGTAGGGACTACAGCCTTTCTCTCTACTTTGAGATAGAAGGCTCATTACTAGCCCTGGGCTTGTTGACTAGTAGCTCAGCTGCCTAGAAAAATTAGGTTCAAAATACTTAATTTCCAAAGTCGGTAAAGAATCCTTGATTATTACAAATTTTTCTCAACACAAGACTTACATCTGATACCCAAACACTCCAAAAACATGTCAGGAAAATATTGCTCAATGAGTCAGAAAATGAAAACATTACCATTTTTGGACTGTTTTTCTTTGAAAACACAGTTCTCTGTTTCAAGGAACAAAACATGCAGAGAACTTTACACCCAAGCATACTCAAGGCTTCCTGTTCTTTGTAATTCTATCAATGCTTTCTTAGAAAATGGTAATTATAGTTCTTTTTACTTTTTGTCTCAAATAAGTGTGTTCTCAGGTGACACTGTCTGCATTACTCTAAAGCTTCACAAAGTAAACCTAGACCAGGATGTGCTCCCATCGTATGTATAAGCTCCAGCAGCATCAAAAAAGACATTCACGTTTTACATCCCAAACTGTCTCAGCTCACAGCCTCTGCGGTGAGACCAACACAAATGTGCATTTTTATATACAAGCTTTGAATCTACAAGAAATATTGCAACAAGAACTGTAATGAAATTTTCTGTCCCGACGCCTTCTGGAAGAATCTCAGAAAAACAAGCATAAATGTTCTTCAAAAATGGTAGGAAGTCTGACTCCTTTATCTATCTTCCTCCAGAAACCATCTTACAGTGGCACGATGGAATCCCAGTAATAAAAAAGTTTCTATTCTCCAAATCCATATCTAAAAACTGTTTAAAGATTAATATAATTTTTCAAAAATTATTGAATAATGTTATTAACAATACACTAGATAATGACTAGGCACATAACTAGCATGGAAGAATCCAAATGAATAAATATAGATAATTCTCTTGTGCTAGGAAACCAAAACTTTTAAAACAACTATATTATATTTATCTAATTAATGTAATTCTATATTTTGAATAAATATATTGCTTTCTCCAGAGTGGCTATTTGGCAGTTTCAGTTAAACATTATCTTACTAGGCCAACCAAACTGATACAAACCAGTAACATAAAAAAGATTAAAGGAAGAGTCACATCATCTGGGAGGACCAGAAACGGTCCAAGGACAACCAGGCAAATCATGCAATGGCAGATGCAATTTTAGCATTTCATGAATGTATTACTTCTTGCTCTACTCTCATTTGGAAATTATCTCTTTCTCATTGCATCTGTGCCACTATAAATGCAAATCTGCCAAGGACCCTGTACTTAGAGTGACTCAGCTCTCCTTGGGATACAGAAATTTGAGAGGAAATTACCAAACAGAAAGTTTAAACCCACATGCAATTAAGTTATGAAAGACTTATGAAATGCAATATAAATATAGATACAGATTAGGCACATTTGGAAAAAGTCCACCATGGGCCCTTTATAGTGTATATGTGGTTTCCCATTCAGAAAGTCTTTAAAAAGGTGGTTTCTGTGATCTAGGAGAAGATCATAGAATTGTAGAATGATAGAATACCAGGTTGGGAGGGACCTCAAGGATCCTCAGATCCTTTCTTGACAAAAATATGTGAAGGAATACACAAGACAGAGAGCAAGACAGACTTAATTAGCATAGCTGGTTTAGGAACTAAAATGCTCTGGCGTGAGCAAACAGTCCTTTGAAGATTGCAGGGGATTGAGTTAGGTCTGCTTACTGGATAAGAAAATGGGATTTGGTCTGTTTACAGGAAACAGGAGATGGGATCAAACTTCTCCAAACAAG
>VZUI01035237.1:0-32217 GCA_013401135.1 Cettia cetti | reverse complement strand
GGAAGGAAGGAAGGAAGGAAGGAAGGAAGGAAGGAAGGAAGGAAGGAAGGAAGGAAGGAAGGAAGGAAGGAAGGATTTGTGCGTGTTCAGTGTGCATCTATTCCTGTTCCATGGCAAAGTGTGTCAGTGTGGGTGCAGGAAAAGTTCAAAACCCTTTGCAGGGGAAGTCCCTCCCTAAAGTCATCAGGCCTTGGTTTAGGGCCTTCATGCTCAGAAATTCCTTCTCCCTCAAACTGAGCACACTTATCCTGATTTCCAAGTGAGACAGATTACAATGTCTTTTTTTAATTTTTTTCCCCATGGACAGGTGCAAGGGTGTCACTCCAGGAGAAAGTTTGTCTCTCTTTGTGCCCTGTTAAGACTCCAAACTTGCCAAGCTATTTTAAAAGAAGCAGAGGAAAAAAAAAATTAAAAAAAAAAATGCAGAGGTAGACTTCATACCCCTGATCTCAGCTATTTTTCCTTGCAGGAGACCATCTTTGAGTACTATGTTATTGAACCTCCCTGTTTAATGACCCTTCTAATGCACTGCTATCAGGTAGTGCCATCTGTATTTGGGCAAATGTGCTCACTCGTCTGTTTACTCAGCATAAATTATCTTTATTTAAAGTTTAATGGAAGTTACATCTATTTGGACATCTGTACTTAACTGATTACTGGCCACGTTGGGCCGCCTGGTGGCTCTGCATGAACTTGCCAGCTGCTCTGAAATGATAAGAGCCTGACATATGTTAAGAGCCAGCAACAATCACAGTCAGGGTGTACTTTTTTTTTTTTTTTTTTACTATTTCTGAGCTGGCAGTTAATAGCAGCAAAAAGAAATACACCCACTTCCCACAACAGCCTCTTCCACCCCCGTGCGTGTCTGCTGTCAATCCAAACCTTTTCAGAAGAGCATTTAAAAAAAATTATATATATATATATATATATATATATATATATATATATTTTTTTTTTTTTTTTTTTTCCCCGTCCACCCTGCCTCAGGAGCGAGTGAAGTTCTTTATACACATCATTAAATCCACGTGCAGTTTGTTGCCTGTTTCACGCAGTGAAACACTCCTGGCCGTGGGAAGCCGGAGCCCATCCCGGGTCACCAGCATCTGCAGCAGATTTGGAAAGCTGCTGCCATCTATAGATAGGTATGAGGATTTGCTGGCACGCTGAGGGAAAAAGGTTGAGAAGGCAGCAGGATCCGGGGAAAAGAATCATGGAATCACAGAGTAATTAGTGTTGGGAAAGACGTTTACGATCATCGAGTCCAGGCATTAACTCAACGCTGCCAGGTCCAGCACCAAACACCAACAATCTTGGACCTCTGCCTCTGGTCTCTTCTGGTCCTCTGTGTCTTTCCTTCCATTACCTGCTCCTTGCTACACTGCCTGCTGAACTGTGTCTGGAAAGATATAGTTTGTCTGGAAAGACCATGGCCTGGACATACTAGTTTTTAACTAATTAAAAGCTTATTTGTGAGTGCAGATGTGAACCTGATGTCAGCTGCTGCAGTGGATCCACTCTGGTTAACACCTTTTTGTAAGTAGTCGTGACTGTTGTGCAAGACCAATTAATTTGGCCCTTGTGATCCATGAAATGCTGACTGTAGTTAGCATTTCTGTTGTAGGAAGAATGTTGTAGATCTTTCAATTTCCATCCCATCCCATGGACCTGGGGTTGATACAATAAAGCAGATTGCCCTAAATTCAGCTCCCTGCACAGAGAGAGGAGATATCTTTGTTGTTTGGGGTGTCTTGTATGCCATACTCTACTGAGTACCAAAAAAAGATTGTTTATGAAAAGCTTCTTTACTTTTTCTCTGAGTTTTCAAGGTTACTTTATTTCTTTCCCACTTAACTCATTTCTCTCATGGTGAGGTGATTAATTTTTACCTAAACTCTTTGGTGCAGATTCAGCCCCGGACAAAATATCTGTCAGCTCCAATTTGTTGTGGGTATCTACTGGACTTTGTGACTGGATTTTACTTAGACCCTAAATATGATCCTGCTTAAATTGTAGTCCATGGACCTCCCTGGAAACAGAACTGGATTTCTGAATGTAAACTCCTAAAATCCCATTGTAAAGCTTCATAATTAATCAAAGTTGATAGAGTCTCAGTGAAAACTAACAGCAATCTACTCTCAAAAATCAGGAGAATTATATGTATAATTAGGGTGGGTTTAAAGAGTTTAATATCAGGCACCCAGTTCTGGAAATCTTAGTGGAGTGGAGAAGATGCTAAACCAGCCTGTGCCTGCTGAAAGCAAAGAGGCCAAAGGTTTTCAGCTGCAAAATAGTTGTAGGGTGAAAAGCCTTGTGAAGAAGAAGGGCAAAGACAACACCCCAAATCCTCCATCTTGATTCATATGTATTATATGAATAATATAATGCATTATATTACTCTATAGATATATGTATATAGAGAGAGTAATATAATTAATTCTATTATACATATAATAATATGAATATTATTCATGATATGTATGAATTACATATTCATATGTAATTACATTTACATTACTATACACTAAATATGTGTATGTATTTATGTATTATTATACATAAATATATTATGTATTATTATATACTAAAATCTTAAATCTAAGTTTCTAGCATTCCAACACCTCTGAGGTCAAACCAGACTCCACTTCATGGTCTCTGACCTGTAGGGTGTGGGCTGTGATTGAAGAAACACCAGGTGTGGTCTTTGGAGCTTCTGAAAAGAAGGGATGGAGCATCATGGATTGATGGAAGAGGTGTCATTGTTCTTTTCTCAGGGCTCAAGGACTCTTCCCCTCTTGTGCAATCCCATGTGGAGTGGTGGGAGTCAGGACAATTTCCATCACACGTCTCCAGAAGTCCTCCTCACTGGCTCCCACAGGGAGGTCATGGATGTGTCTCATCTGCAGCAGCATAAAGACTCTGGCCTGAGACAGAAAGGATCAGAAAAGCTGCCCATTCTTCTTCTGTGCCTGAAATGGAAGATTTGTCACTGGAGCCTTTCAGTCCCTCACTTCCCATTGCAGCTGCCTTTGTCTTCTTTAGCCTTTCTGGAGAGAGACAAATCTGGATGGCGTGTGATGGCTCCTCTCCTGCTGCCAACACAGAGAATTACTTTTATTTACTGTCGTGGTTACATTGCCATATGTTGTGTTTTCACCACATGGCTCTGTGTAGTGATAGATAAGTTTGCAACCTGAGCACTGGATGTGTGTCAGTGGACCTCTTAATTCCATGTTTGTGCATGGAAGTCTGATGTCTCTGTTCTTATTTTTCATCACCACAGCAGAGCAGATGCAATACAAGCACAGCCAGCCTGGCTGCAAAGGAAAATACAAAACAGACCTGGAAAATATGAGGGGGGGGGGGGGGGGGGGGGATTAGTGAGACCTGCAGTTTCTAGAAGGAATAGAAAATTATTTGGTCATATAGTTCAGAGCACCTGAGGTTCTGGGCATTTGTTGGAGGCAATTTCAGGTCCTGTGCTTTGCACGGGGTGGTCTGGTTAATTGTTGGCATCATGTTCTTGAGTGCTGCTCTCTTGGCAGCGATTCTTCTGCATTACAGTAGGAGGAATTGGATGTAAATCAAGCTGTTAGTGTTTCAGGTTTTTTCCTAAACTAAACACAAGGGATTAAATTAACTGTATCCCTAAACTCATATGACTTCTTATACCTCTGCTTTGGTTTTAGTGTTTCAGTTGACATGACAGCTCATTCTTAAAGAGCTTGAATGAATAATTTTTGTCTTTTCAAAATTAACATTTGCTTACTTAAAAAATTATTGAACAGTGATCTCTTCCCCCAGAACTAAATCACACAGAGCTTAGCAGCTCAAGGAGAAAAACCTTACAATGTGGAGTGACTATGAAACCACTCTACATATAAATCTACACTTTAAGCCAGGAGTATTTGCCAAGGAGAAAATATTTTTGCTATCACAGAAGAGAATTTATTATTCTTGATGTATTCAAAACTTACGAGCTTCTAAGTTACATTAATAGTTTAAAAGTTGCAATATTTTTCCATTTTAACTGTTATTATGTTTTATTTACCCTCTTGTTTTTGCTTCTAATGTTCCTGCTTTTTCGCTTCTTTTTTCTAGCTATGAACTTGTCTATTATGAAAAGTAGCCCAGGTCTCTCACACACTTGGTTGTCTCCAGGGGACCTGAGCTCTCAGACCAAATCACCCTTCTATCACCACCAGAGTCACCCTCCCATCTCCTGAGAATTGCTGCAACAGCTCAGGGAATGACAGCCAGAGTGTCTGGGCCATGGATTGGGAATAATCTGCACTAACAGGGCCTGTGACCCACAGTGACTTTCTCCACCCCCTGTTTCTGCTGTGGAGCTTCTCTCTGCTCTCCTGCAACCCTCTTCCATTGTGCTGAGCGTTGGTGTCCTTCTTTGCTCAGTGGAGGGAAGGATATGAACTTTTTGAGATCCAAGGAAGGAACTTGCAACCCCACGAGTGAGTAACCAAAAATACAAACTTACCCCAGTGCAGATCAAAGTCAAGAAAACCCCTTAAAAACAAGTGGAAAAGAAATCTCAATTTTACATTTATCCTTTACTTTATGTTTGCATACAAAAGCCTGAGATCACAAGCACTTCACTGGGTAGGTGATTTTTTTCCACACAGTTTTATCAGCCTGAGTGCAGATTAAATCTCTCAAGAGCACTTGGAAAAAAACACCGTAAGGACTAGACTGCCATTTCAGTATGTGGAATTTCGGAGTTAATGAAAGTTTACAAAACATTTTGAGATCTTGAGAGGAGGGCCACATCTAGCCAAAAGGTATTATTAGTGTGTCACATGCAGAGCAACTAAACATTCCTGTAGAACACAGAATGCACAACAATAGAGAAAGAAAAGCACCAGATTGTTGACAGCACAAACAATATTGAATTTGTTGACAATAAAAGGTGGGGAGGAAGGAAGATTAAAAACCCTTAAAAATGTCTAAATCAGGAAAAGAGCTAATTGATTGCTGGTAGCCTCTTTGAGAAGGAATGTTGCCAAACAATCCTGCAGCAGTGTGAATCATGTGGAGCACAACTCCTTGGGAAATGGCAGGTGCTCACATAGCTAGCAAACACTGAATAAAAACAAACCCCTGGCTGACTACCTATTCCACTTATTGAAGATTACAAAAGCAAGTACCTGGCCTGGAACATTAACTTGATAAGGAGGCTTTATGTGGTTTACCTGTCATATAAATAATGGATTGTTTCCCTTTACGTGGCTATTTTTGGTTGATTAGTGGCTTCCATTAGACAACAGCTATGTTCCCAGGGATCTGCAGGGATTTGCCTTCAATAACAGCACAGCCTTCATCTTTTTCCCTTTTAAATTGGATTTTGATCCTGGTTTATTTTCTTCTGGCAGCATGAAGGAGACAGGATCTGTCCCTGTGGGAGCAAACCTGTCTCCCATGGGAAAATCACCTCACAGCACTCAGCTCTGCCTTGATTTAAAAACTCATGGAGCAAATAAAGCTGCAGAGTCACCAGCCCCAAGCAAACTGCAAGTGATGGGCAGTGGGCAGGTAAGCTGTACAGTTACCTGCACAGAATTGGTGAGATGAAGTATTTCCATACTTTTTGTTCATATTCCTTTTCCTGGTGTGTTCACACCTAAACACAGAGGATCTTCAGCAGCTCTGGAACACATTAACATTGTCCTTCCTGAAATCTGGGCTTCAATGAAATGTGAACATAGAAAAGACAAACCTCAGTTATTCAGTTAAAACAAGGCAGTTGAATGGGAATTATTTTTAGTCAACAGCAAGGTGATACATTGTGATAAACCTGACAGGATTGACCTCTGCAGCCACTCAGAGTTCTGTTTTAATGACTTCTCCAATGCAGTTAAGAAATACTTTGAAAATGAATGTGTAAAGTAGCTAAACTGTGATACAAAGCACAATCTTAACAGGGTGATTATCTGGTATCTTCCTCAGGGTAATGTTTTTGTGATTTTTTTAATCCAAATTCTACTTGGTGCCATTGCAACAGGACAGTAAACTTCCACTGTAAAGGAGAGAATTTTAGTTCTATTTAATAGGATTTTTGCATGAACATTTCTGAGTGCCAAGTCAGTAAGAAACTTGGCAAAGCTTGTCTTAGTTGGGCTTTGCTTTATCTTAGTCATACGTGGAATTCTGCATTCCTTAACCAGGACAGGGCCTTAAACACCATCAAATGGAAGTTGCACCACATCATTTTACACCAAGTGAGAGTCCATCCCTGAACTTGACTCCAGGAATCTTTTGCTCCTGTCCTTCTCTAATTAGAAACCAATTTACTTGAAGATCTAGTCCAGATTACAAATTAGCCCTAGACAATGTTGCAACTAGAAGCCAATTTACTTGTAAACCTAGTCCAGGTTACAAACCTTCACAGTAGTAATGAAAACAGAATTATTTATTCATGTTGCTGCTGAAGCCACCTGGCCTTGCTCCTCAGCTTGCTGGAAGGGGAAGAGCTCTGTCCATCACCAGCTAGTGGGGGCTGTAATCAGAGTCATTAGAATCAAATGACAGGTTCCACTTGAAAGGAACAGAAATGCTGTTCTTTGTGTTAAATTAATGGCTGCAGCTACAGTTAAAAGCCCATCGGTTCCACGGCAGACAGGAACAATCATCTCACGATGGGGAAAATGAAACCCTTGGCTGGGTGTCAAGGTTTTAAGTGCAAATCCACTCTTACTCTTCATCAAGCTTGGTTGTGCCACCTCCTCCTGCCCTCATGTCTCTGAGCCCCCAGCTGAAGCTCAGCAGTGAGGGGAGCCATGCAATCCCCCAGGATGATCATTTTCTGTCACCATGGTTTGGGTGGTCCATCTGCTGGGTCAGTTGTCCTCTGGCAGATCACTCTGACCTACAATTACACACGGAGCAGATGTTGCAGCTGTGACTGGCAGTGGAACCAGAGATCTTCTTTTTCCAAGCCAGGCAGACTGGAAGGTGAAGAGCATAACCATGGACAGATTTAGTAGGACAGGTTCAGCCACCTGATGTCACCATGTGAAGGTGTTAAATTTGGAGCAAAGGGATGCTGCTGCTCACACTGTGCTGTTGGATTGGCCATGCTTGGCCAGGAGACATGGCTTAATTCCATGGTGGCCTTACTCCAGCTCCCAGGTTCTGCTCCAGGGATGGTCAGAACAAGCTGTTGTGCCATCTGATCTGTCCAAGCCTCTTTGTTATTGAACATTCCCACGAGCTCTTCCCAGAGGACACAAAGTCAGCTCTATTTAATAGCAGCTAAACTCAGACCACTGGTGGTCAGTATGGAGGCAGGGAAGCCGTGGAATTATGAAGGAAATGTGAGGACTCTTCATTTTAAGTGTTTATTTAGGCTCTCTCATCCTATGAATATATTGCAACTGTTAATTCAACCTCTTTCACCACTCCAGTGTTGGGGGAATTGCTATGAAATATGCCTGGTTTACAAAGACCTGAAACCAGTGAGATCCCTAAGCCCCTAAATCACACAGATTTCTACATGTTTTCAAACTGGGATTCAGCTCTCTCATCCAAGGTGAAGGGAAGGGTCTTCTATGGCAGAAATGGGAAATGCAGCAGTAGTTTCCTGGCTGCTCTGATGTCAAACATGAGCCTCTGAAGCTGTACCTTTAGGTGTTTTTCCCACATGGAGAGGACCTGGAGGAAGGGTTGAGCCCTGAACTATGTCCACATTTTTTATGTTCTCTCCTCTTGCTCAGAGACCCCCACTTCCCTCCCAGCTCCTCATCAGCCACCAAACCCATCTCCTGGAGAGATTGCAGACATCACCTGCAAAAAAATCACCCCCATAAATCATTTAGAAACTTATTGCTAAGCTTATTATAAGGCATTATAACACATCAGAACTAATAGTTGCTTAATAATAAGATTTTTGCAACAAGATATTGTCCCCTTATATATCACCATGATGAGTTAGGTGGCCGCTGCAGGATCAGGTGGGGAAGATTGATTGACTTGCCTTTTTCCTCTTCTGATTATAAAGCCAGGCAGCTTGGATCCAGAATATTAAAGTGCACTATAAAATACATTATTAATATGTACAACAACCCTATTTTTACAGCCTTATGCCAGTTTATTGCTACAGTATCCTCCTGAATGTGACATTAATAAAACTGGTGCAGTAACACAGACTCTAAATTGGTAGTTATTGGTAATGAGGGTGAGATTTAGTAGCGGGGTTTGTTGGCAAAACTGAAGGCCCATTATTAGTCTGATGGCTGATTAATTAGTGATTATTCTCTATCTGTTTTGTGACCCAGCCCACTGTTTTTAGAGATAGTCTCACAAATATGAAATTTTTAAGCTAATAGCCAAAACAGAAGTAAATTAACAGTCTGCTGCCTAAGCAAGGAGTTTATGTTTTAAGACAAGCAGCAGGAATCCTCATCCCCCCTCCCATAATCTGGTGCTGTAAAATTCCAGGGATCTCCATATTCCTGTCTGTATGGGAGAACCAAGGCTAACATATAAGAAGATCGATTTTTCAGACACTGAAGTTGTCAGATGTGTGGATGAAGCTGCCTGAAGGATCTGCTAACATGAGGAAGGTGGAGGACTTCACTTGCCCTCAGGAATGTCCTCTCCGTTTTAAATACCATTAGATCTGCAAGCTGCTGCTCAATAAAAAAATAGAGCAAATATTTTGGGGGTTTTATGTGAATTTTTCATCCCATGCAAAATCTGTTTTGATAAATCAAAAGAATATAATTAATGCCTCAATGACATTTATATTGCGTTTATGAACATGCATCCTATCACATTTACACAAAGCATCAACATCAAAACAAATCATCACATCAGTGATCCTGAAGCAACAGCAGCACCAACAACTTCTACAGCATCTGGACATCTTCCCAGGTTATTTTATCTACTAAACCATAAACTGTTTTCCTAAGCTGCCAAGTGCTTTGCAGTTAATATATTTTATTTTTTAAAAATGGGAAGGCCAGACCTTGTCAAGACTTCTATGACTAAAATAACAAAACAATGTTAACCCGAAATCTTTTAAAATATTTTGAGTGCTTTGCCCAACAAAAAAGCACCACTGTTCTTTCCTGGATATCACTAGAGACAGGCTGTCACCAAGGATATTTGGATGATCCTTCATCTGAGGAGGTCTCCAAAGGTATTAAATCCTCAATATTGTCTCTTCTTCCAGCTCTTGTCAAGGTGATCTCATGGTTCCAGACCCATCAAAAAAGGTGAAGAGCTGATGGCAAACAAGTGAAAATGGTCTTTCCATGCATATGTGTTCACTGCAGGCAATTTTTAATGGAATTTTCTAACATTCCACATGAAGCTTGCCATTGTCTCTGAAGTTATGAGCAGGGTTGAGATCACTCTGAGGTTCACACTGAACATAGAGAAAGAAGATTGGAAATCTCAAGGTTTTTGAAGAATGCTTACCATCCAAGGAGGTCAAGATCAAATAAGGCTCAATGAAAAATGGAGAGGGTTTTTTTAGTGAGTTGGACATGAAGATAAAAAGCCACAGACTGACATCCTTCTGTGGTCAAGAGGATGTTCCCTCATGTGATAATCAAAGGAGGATTTTTATGAAGACAAACTCTACTCATTGCTCCTTCTAAATCCACAGCTCTTTTGCCATGACAGAAACAGCAAAGGTTGAGGATCACTATCTTGTCAGAAGTTCCTCTTGACCATTCTTTTAAGTCCAATATTTTATCTATTCTACTGTTCATTTAATCATGGACTGTCTGTTAACCTTTCTCCAATTTTGAAAAGTGGGATTAATGAAATGCATCCATTTTTCCTAATATTTCACATTGAAATTAAACTATTCTGTCTTGTAAGTGGTGGAGCTAAAGAACAGGCTGAGTTTGTCCTTACCAACATTTAGTGTTGCTCATATACCCTACACTGCATGTACACCCCAGGGTGAAGATAAACCTCCCTGGGTCCTGTGTTTAAAAATTAATTCATTTACATTTAAACCCCTTCCACAAGGACCTGATGAATCCAGAGAGACAGAAGAGTCACAGCCCATTAACATCTTGTCAAAACACACTCACCCTGGTGCCCGTGCTGTGTGACAAAGGCTTTTGGGCCCAACAAATGAACAGCTGCCAGACTTTACTGCCTCTTTCCACCACTGCAAACTCCCTCTATTTTCTCTATAAACTCAAATAATTTCACCTAACAACTTCCACTGCTGTGTGTCTTCCAGCAAACCTCCTGGCTGGCAAACCCAGATCCTTTCTCCCCGTGCAGCCAGGAATTACCAAATTCATAGCAGTGAGGTGTGTAATTTTAGAGTGTATCCTGAAACTTGGAATTGCTCACACTGGATTGTGAAATTGAAATAATAGGTAGAGAAAAAAGCTTCCCTGGACTCAAGTTTTTCAGTCCCATACGCTGAAGTGATACCACATAGAGGACAATTCAATCAGGATTTTTTTTGGCACGTAAAATAAAAATATTATTGCTTCTCTGTTCTGTAACTAAACCATTAACTTCTGCTCCCTGTGCAAAATGTGTGTCAGACAAATAGAGGAGGGAAGAGCCTCCAGCCCAGAGGGAAGGAAGAAGATGGCAAGGGTTAGGGAGAGCTGCATGTTTACTGACTTTCAAAGGATTCCTGTGCTCGCTGCAGGCTCGGGGAGGGGTGTTGCTGTGATTGCATGTTGCTGTCAGAGGCAAGAGTGCCTGTTTTCAGGTTTTCAGGCTGTTTTCTGAAGACATTAACAGTTGCTGACTTGTCAAAAAAAGTCCATGGTGCAGCCTCAAGGGGTTTTGAAATCTGAGATGAAAAAGACACGGGGGGAGTTCAAAGTGATAAGACCCCAGCTCTGCTATCTTGCTATCAGGCAGAGGCACAGTGATACACACTGGTGGGGACTGACTGATCAGCAAACCAAAGAAGGGCTGGGATGGAGCCAGTGCAGGTTGTTTCAAATCCTTTTTCATCTCCTTCAAAGTAATATTTTCCCTTTTCCTGTTCCAGCTCCTCATATCACTCCTTGAAATGGAGTAGACAAGCATCTGTAAGGAAAGAAGGAGGTGAAGTTCATGCAGAATTGGGTCATGGCTTGGACTGCTACAAAAAAAAGAAGACAAACTTGTTTGGAGTAAATACATAAATTTGATATTGCTTCAAAAAGGCAACACTATGGAACTCTAGGATGGACAGGGCAGGGTGCCCTCACCACTGAAGAGAAAAGGACTTGCATTTTACATTTCAGGAATTCTACTAGTGATCAGTTAAGGAGCTGGTGATGGTACAAAGTGGTCAGCTGTGAGGAATTTCTAACCAGAATAAAAGATTGAGTGCTCAAGCAACCCCTGAAAATGCCAGGGCACCACATCTGTGGAGCAGGATTTGTGCAGGAAAGGCACCACGTTCAGAAAATGCTCAGTTGTGAAGTGAGCACACACTGAAAGAAAAAACAACAAAAGGAAATTGGACTCAGCAAATCACCAAAGAATAACGAAACTCCAAAGGGCAGCTCAGCATCCCCCAGAAAGGACCCCACTGCATTCAAAAAATACATCTCTGTGGCAGGGACTGCAATGCTGTCTTTGGAGTAGCTACAGACTGAGACATGAATAATGGAATAAAGAGGAAAAAATAAAAGTGGAGCTTCAGGAAAGGAGCTGAAAATCCAAATTAGTCACTCTGGGCAGGCTGCTTCCTCCGTTCCTATAGTACACCACTCTTAGGGTCATCTGACTGAAGCCAACGGGGTGGTTGAGGAGTAAGGAGACTTGAAAGATGAAAAAGGAATTTAGAATATGGTTTTTGTTTAAGAGAAATTACAATAAAATGAACTGAAGCAAATCCAAGAAGTTTAAGACTTATGAACACTCATCCAGTGAGAAATGTGTCAACAACCTTTTTGCATCCTAAGCTCACTTTTTCCCCCTGAAGTTTGGTACATTTCCAACATGAAATACAAAAAGAATAATTAATAAACAGAAAACCTCAACAACTAATCAGGCTAAATTTTGGTGCTGCTTTAGTTATTGATGTTTTTACACCACAAATGTGAATCCGGTTTTTAGCCATCCCAGCAGTTTAAAATGACTGATACACATCTTTCAAATTAGCAATGCTAAAGTTGCAGAGGGTAACATTTCTGTTAGGTCAATCACAGCTATTTTTATCATTCAAATTCTACCTGCAGACCTCCTTGCTCTGTTTCATGAGCTGAAGAAAGGAAAAAAAGTGTGGGATTTGTCTTCCATATCTCCAGTCAAAATGTTGACAGACCCATCTGAGCTGGTTGTCTAACCTACATCATCAGTGGAAAGAGGAGAATACTTCTATAAATGTGATTCATGCAATTTACCTGTAAATCTAATTAGTATGAGATGAGTCACACCCTACAGATGATTGCAAAGGGAGCCATGAGCTGTGTGGGCACTCAGACACTCAGCATTAGAGGAGGTAAAATTCAAATCTAGAGTACAAAAACACAGGGAGTTTTGTTTCCCAGATCTTTGGCTCACACAGCAGCAAAACTGGGTTTAAGGACTGCAAGGTTTCTGCAAGCCTTTGTCAAGAATGTGGCTGTAAAACTTGGGATTTGATATATTTCCATAAATTCTGACTCAGTTACTGCCTAAACCACTGAACCAAGCTTACTACACTAAACCAAGCCCATGGGGTACCAGCCATCCTCTCAGCCATGCCCAACATCCTGCAGAATCAAGTCACAGTCTGCTGCAGGTGGATGTGCTAAAAAAATGCTGTGATCCCAGTAAAACTCCCTGCATGGTATGAAAATTTTCTGTCTAGCATGTAGATAGCAGAAATGCCTCAAAAGTTTGTTCAAGCTTTAAATTACTCTGTATTTGCATTTTTAAAGAAATGAAGAGGATAGTCCTGTGTTGCAAGCCACCATGTTCTTGTGTTAGGAACAAGATCCATAAAGGAGACCTAAGGGTTAAATCACATTGTGCTCTGATTTCTCACTGTTCAAAAGGGCATTTTGGCTACTGGGTATGACAGAAAACCCATGACTGTGGCTCCAATAAATTAGTTTGGTCCTGGATAGAAATTGCCAGATAACATTATATCCTAAAAGCTCAGACAAAGCCATTTAAAGTGTTGCTCATCTGTTGTTTAAGTGAATTTAAATTTTTGGTAGGGGTCTATATTTTCCCAGCCTGATTAATGAAGTGTGAACAGGAGCATTTCTTTCCAACCCAGACAGGAAAAATCTTGCTGTTAGTGTGGATGTGCCACTGGGTCCCACCTCTCCCCAGATCACAAGGGCATTGCACACACACTCATCCTGCTCCTGCTTTGCCACCTGGGATTTCATCAGCTCCCAGGAACATCTCAGGACTAGGGAAAGGGCCAGCAAGCTCTGCCTTTGCCTTTGCAGCACAAAGAGAAGATGGCAAATGGCCCAGACAATCAGAATAAGAAAATAAAGTGGGAATCCCTCAGAGAGAGTTGAATATTCAGGTTTTTTCTATAGTTGCATGGCTCCATAAACAAGAGGGGAGAGGTTGGAGGGAGTGGGCTTCCGTGAACTGTTTTTTGTTGGTCCTAAGTATCCCCCATCTCCCTAGACAGGAATTATTTGTTGAAAAGATTTTAATAATTTTTCCCCTGTTATGAATAATTGCTCCTTTTATTTGATTGTTGTACACATTTTAAATATTCACAGGCTTTCTATGGGAAAATCTCAGGACAAATTCCAGCTTGGAAAGGTCTCATGCTTGTCCAGAGTCAGAGCAGAGTCAGTGGACATTCACTCCCTTTCCTGGATGTTTTTAGTCTGACACAATGTGAGACTGAAGGGAAAGAAGCAATCTTGATTTGCTTTTTATCATTTGTAATAGAAGCAAAATGTATCCTGTCTCACTGCACTGCTGATGTATTCTATCAGAAATGAATTTGTGACAACCATTTACCAAAAGAAATATGTATGTTTTCCCTTTTTTATGTGTGCTCGAACAGTTCAGAATACCTGAAGTTTAATTAAGTAGCTATTGCTTTCAATGTGAATACCTGCCTCACAGCAGCAGTGTGATGACTCAGAGCAGAAGCCAGTGAGAGGGGAAAACACTCATGGAAAATGAAACCCACTTCCCCCTTATCACTGAGCCACCATCCAATCTCGCTGCAGGCACTGCAATTTTTTGTTCCTTGTTTGCGTCTAAGGATAAATATAACATACAGGGTGTTGGTTTACCGGCTTGAAATTGTGAAATGCTAAGGATGTGTTTCTGTGTAGAAGTGTATCTTGTGAATGCCCAGTTGAAAATACTCCTAAATAACCCCTTTAGATCTGATGTGACCTGCTCGACTTTACACCTGGCTCATCTCACACCCTCCTCTCTCGCTGGCACATTGATGCCATCTTATCAAGATTAAATCCCCCTGTTCCTGCCTTCCTTTCCTCGTGGGATGCAAGGAAATCTTCCACATTACTTGTCAGTGCAGTGTCTGTGGAAGGGAGATGAAATTCCACACAGATTTAATGGGAATGTTTTCCGTTCATGTTGCATTTACAGGAGCATGTAGTGACAGGACAAGGGGGAATGGCTTTAAACTGAAAGAGGAAAGGTTTAGATTGGTGTCAGGAGGAAATTCTTTATTGTGAGGGTAGTGAGACACTGGAACAGGTTGCCCAGAGAAGTTGTGGATGACCCATCCTTGGAAGTGTCCAAGGCCAGGTTGGATGGAGCTCTGAGCAGCCTGGCATAGTGGAAGGTGTCCCTGTCCATAGCAGGGGGTGGAACTGGATGAACTTTGAGGTCCCTTCCAATCCAGGGCATTCAAAGACTCCCTGAGCAGAAAGTAACCAAACCTGACACTGAGGCTTCAGACCTTCATCCCAGACAAAAGATGGCTCCAGTAGAGTGGAAGTGGCAGCTCACCTTAGGTCTTTAATGTTCTCATTGTTCCAACAGGAGAGAAACAGGCTGGAAAACCTCTACAGCTCTGGGTCTTGAGCAAAGACTGGTGGACTTGGGCTGATCTAGGACTGTACTCAATATAATTAAGCAGACTTTTCAGGGTTTCTTCTCCTTTCTATGCCACTCCCTCAAGGGAAAGAGCAATGTCACTGCATCTCATCAAGGTCTTCACATGAGCAGAGCATTGTTTGTGGCAACCGAGAGGGAAATAAGATCCTGGCAGCTGACTGCCATCCCCTTTCCATTCACAAGCAGCAGCAGGGCCCATGAAGACATCATTGTAAAGTCAGTTTTGATAATACATAATTCAGTGCCTTCAATTTGGCCCTCAAGGCAACTGTGGTATTTTATATAATGGCTTTACTCACGAGGGGGAAATTAATTGCATCTTCCTGGCTGGTTGCTCAGAGCTACAACTTCATGTGCACGAGGCAGACTCCCCTTAGGAGTCCTGATTTTTGTCAGAACAATCTGAAATTGTCTCCGTGTCATTTATTATTACAACAACAACTGAGCAGCGAATATAAAAAACAAATCTAGGTCCATTTAAAATGCATACGCTTTATTGCTGCTATGAACAGCATGTTTTAATGAAAGTCAAGGAAGAATAGATGTCTGTGAAATTTGCCTGGTGTAATTTTGGGACACTTGGCTATGGAGAGTGAGTGCTCTGAGGAAAACAATTGTAGATATACTGCAAATGGTTATCTTCTTACTTATTCATTCACGCTTTCATTTGGCCCTTGGGGCTTGTAGAGAAATTACAATGGCAAAAGCAGAACAGGATGACTCCAGTAACCCCTGTTGTCCAAGCTGTCATGTGTCAATAAAGCCACTCACCTAACAATGGATTGTTCACATCAATGTTCCCTGCTGTCCACACGAAGAATCATTATCCAACCGGTCTGGAAAGTTCAGTGAGGTGAGCATCCATAGTCATGGGGATTTGAAGTGCAACAGACAAAAGCAGAAAGTTTCTAGAAGTATGATTGCATATTTATTATAGAATCATCTCACATTGGAGCCCTAATTACAGACAGGCTCCCTTTGTGCCGAACAAGCACAGACAGACAAAAAATTCTCTTTGCTCCAGGCCTGTGACACAGCTCTTGCAGCTGCCTGTTACTTCTTTGCAGAAGTTTTGGAGAGGTGTTGAACTGCCCCAGAATCATCTCACACAGTCAACCCTGATCTGGGGTTTATGTGGAGGCTTGTCCATGTCTAGCATTGATGGAGCCTGGTCCAATCCTTTCTACCACTTAAAGTGCTACTAAATCTCAGTGATTTTGCACCAAAAACTTCACCTCAGTGCTTCCCAGTCATGAACAAACCTTTAGACCACTTGAGTGGCTGCAAATTCATCTCCCATCCTTTGATTTTTTCATCTTTGCTATGCCATGAACATCTCACATGTTTAAGTCAATATTTCCTTGGGACACCTGAGGCACTGGTGCTACATCATGAGACACAAGAATTTTGGTATTTTAGAGGCAATTCCTTGTGACAAAGTGTGTCTCTCTGCATTCCTGGCACAGATGTTCCAAACTAAGTTTCATCAGTCCAGCGCTGGAAACAGCTTGGCAAATCCAAATGTTTCTGACAGGAATTGAGACTTCCAGGGCTTTCACAGAAGGAAAAGGAACAGAAGAGGCAGCCTACGAAGTTCAGTAGTGGAAGTGCCTTCATGAAACATTCATGCCCACTTTGAATATTATATAAGAACTGTTAGGGAATGATTCATGCCGTGTGTCATTTACTCACCAAGTGCACAGATTGTTTATAAATATGTTATAGTCTATCTTTGGAAATATAAACGACTGTAATTAAAGACTCCTGTTTGTAAGCCTGGTGAAGTCAGTTAACTGTGGATAATGGTTACTGAACGCTGTTCTAAAATACCATCTGAAAGGTCTTTACATATTCATGGGGCTGTTGCTTATACCTTGCTGTTGGGGACTGCAATTTGTTTTTCCAGATAGGGTGTTAGAGAAGGGCTTTAGATCAAGGGTACAGCTTAAAATGCACACTAGCTGGAAATCTCAACTTCAATTTCTGTTGGTTACAGTGGACCAAATTCTCTGTTGGTGTAAATCTGCTTACTTAGCTCTCTGTATTGAAGAATTCATCCTGACCTTCCTTTTCCCATTTGGCTTTTGCTATTTAGCTGTGCATTCCAACAAATGAGCCCTAATGTTAAAGACATGGAAAAGTGCTTTTCTTCAACTTCTGTTTTCAGTTGCACCTAGATTTGATAATATTAGTTGTGAAAGCTGGGATCATCCAGGTATCTCTGCTTCAGACAGAGTTATTTTGAAAAGTCTAAACAAATTTACCAAGGTTCCCTTCAGCAGAATGGAAAGAAAATTCACTGCTATTAATTTTTTCCAAGTGCTTCTGGTTGGAAATTGGATTTGAAAGGTGATAGAGGGAGAGCATTTATCTTAGCAAAAGGCTCCAAACTTTGAATATCATCTTCAGTGCACGAGGCCTGGACCAAACTCATCTTCCTGAAGGATACACAGGCAGAACTACAGATAAAAGAGTCATTTTCTTCTTCCCTCATTGAAGTCACATTTCTCCCCTTGGGTGATACTCAGTGTTGTGCATTTCATGGGACTTCTTATTGTCATTCATGACATTTTCCGTGTCTTGGATCCAGTGGCAGAGCCATATGAGCACTAAAAATCTGTTTCAACCCCTGATGGCCCAAATAAGAAGTGGTTAGACCTGCCTGCAGCAGGTTTGCTTTGGACTCCTCTTTTCTTTTTGGTTTATTTTGATTTCTTAAAGAAAAGGAGAGGGAAGTGTGAGGAATACTTAAGCTTCATTCTGGCTTTGAAATACAAAGGTTGAACCAGGTGAATGGCAAAATTGTCCTTGGTCTCTGATGCAAAATAGAAGTCAGGAGAGCAACTCTCCAGATTTAGGCCAGGACAAGTGGGAATATAAAATCCATGCAGAAAAAGGGAGAAAGGACAAGTAGTGCAAGGCCTGGCAGGTGGGCAGGGAGGCACGTTTCAGCTTTTTGCCCTGAGCTCGAGCTGCAGCATTGGAAGAGGAGTCTGCAGGAGGAAATTAAGGAGGTCAGTAATGCTTTCTGGCTTCCTCCCTGCCACAAGCCCAGCTACACTGGCAGCCACATCCAGGGGTGGAAATCCCTCTGCAGAACTTCCATTGCAGCAGTTTCCTGTGCTGGCCATCCCCTCTGGGCAGCTGAGGCCAAGGATGTGTGCACAATGGCAATCAGTCAAAGAGAAGAGATTGCAATTTAATTTCATTTCAGCCTCTCACCCGGGCTGTTAACGCTTGGGAGAGGCTTTTAATAAAATGGGACAAGCGGTGATCTCATTTGCCGTAACTAACACTATCTTTACAGATGCACCATCTGATTCCAGGCACAGAAGAACAGAGGATTATTGGATTAATTCTAATCTCATAATTGATTCATTCTGGGTTTAGTCTGCTTGTAAAGCAAGATAAGATCTTAATATTGTGTATTCAGCACAACAACCACTTGCCTTTCAGAGCAGCCTCTAATATCTGTGAGTGATTAGCTCATACCACATCCCCAGTTTGTCACAGACTCAAGCTAGGGGGATATTTGGACCAACATCCAGACTTCACAGCTGGCTTTTATCTAAAGAAAGGGCCTGGCTATTTTCCAGGGCATTTACCATTCAAGCAATATTAAACTCTAGAGCTGGACACAAGTATGAGTTTAATAATTTGAAAAAAATAAAAAGAGAGATTGTCCTGATAGGGATTACAACTGCATAGCTAATTTGACACAGGGAAAGGGGAAAAACAATGCAGTCAAAGATGTGAGGGGGAACACAATACTTATATTCCATATCAATGCCAGGCCTGGAGTTAGACCATGGGAACAGACAGAGACACATTGATTGCTCTCAAGGTTAGGACCTGGACACAGTTAATGGTTATCTTGGTATTACTGATGATGTGGAAAATGTTTCTGGCTGCTCAGAGAAGCTCTGCTGTCAGTGTGCACAGTCAGGGCATGGCCTCAGGGCATGTTGCTGTGAAGTGACTCCTGTCTCAGTGTTCCACGCTACTATCCACCTGAGAACTTCTCATCTCACCAGCTCGACACATCTCAAGGGAAGGATGAGCAAGATCAGCTGTCAAAACCTATTCCTGTAAGACATTTCAATCGGCCTGACATCCATAACATTCTTGTCTCTGTCTGTAGCCTCTTGTTCTGCTGTGTTTCCATTAAGTTTTTAAGCCTTTAGAGAAAGGGAATACATATGTCAGCCTGTTTTTACAACTCCCACCCAAAGCCTTTCTCAGAACTAAAACCTTTCCAGCCACAGGTTTCAGCCTCAATGAGTGGAGAAGAATGAAGTTTGCTCAAGGCTGAGACTCAGGTAAGATGTGCAGAGGGAAAAAGTGTCTGTGTTGAGTGAGACATTTGGGCTTTATCTTGGCAGGCAGTAAAATCTCAAGTTGCCCCCACAGATGTGCTTGATATCACTGACAGTGCCTGGTACCTTGTTCATGGGGTTACAGATCCTGAATCCTCCAGTTTATACAGACATGGGAACTGGCACAACTTTTTGCCTGGACCAGCAGTGACTTCTCTGCAGGGAATAAAAGTGGAGAATTTGTGTAGGTGGTGCTGGTGGGAGTGGGTGGCTGGTGAGATAATCAGGTAAGGTAAAAACTCTACTCTTGTTGATTCTTCAGCACATCTGATCATCCAGACTCACCACAGGCTGCCTTTACTCTGCCACACTCATCTCCTCTCAAGCTTGAATTCATGAACTCAACCTCATCCTGAACTTCTGCAGCAGATCCTTGATTGCTGCTCTTGTGGGAGGACATTCATGTAACCCAGTCAAGGGCTTTGCAGTAACAAGAAGCAGCAACTGCAGTGAGGAATCTCAGTTGGCAGTGAGGAATCCCAGTTTCAATAGGAGTCATAGAGGGACCCCCCAAAAATGAAAAATAGTGCAAAAAGTTTGCAAATAAAAGTAATATTAGGGTGACAACAACACAGTTGTCATATGTGCTCCTGCTCCCAGGTCACCTCTCCAGAGCAGGATTGACTTCTGACTGCTTTTTATGGATCCTACACCCAGAAAATCAGTGGAAAGCACTATCCAGCATTCCAACAGCAACCCCCTCCTTCTTCCCAGCTTGCTGCAGAATCACACATCTGTGTGTCTTGTGTGGAGATGTCTGGGCCTCGGAATGGTCAGGGACATGGAAGAAGACTGTGGACAGCCTAAACTGAGGACGAGGAGGAGGGGAGTACACCCAAGCCTCCACCAGTGGTCTCTGCTGTTGTTTCTTTCATGAGAAGACCTTGGGGAGCCTCTAGAGAGACCAGCCTGTCTGGGGGGATGGAGGGAACAGAACAGGGGAGAGACAACAGAAGAGGCTTCCCTGACCCATAGCTCCTGAATCCTCACTGCCAACAGGATCACGAGATCTGAGAGCATCCAAAACCTCTTCTTCCATCTCTCATTCTTATGAAATGGTGTCTCCACCAAGCCCAGCTGGGTTACATACAGTCATACACACACAGTACCAGTGTCCCTGAGGCTTCATGGGCTAAGATCACCCCAAATGTCTGCTGTGGAATAAAGAGAATTATTTCAAACCTCCATCCACTTTCTGGCCGTGCCTGCACCATTCCTTTGTCTCCTCTTCATCTTTGCCTGCACCCCTCCAAGCTGAATTACCTTTCACAGAATCACTAGCTTGGAAGAGACCCTAAAGATCATTGAATCCAGCCCTTTGCTCAGCTGTCATTAGCAGCAAGTTTTCCACCACCTGCTTTAATAAAATCACCCTGGCCCCTGCTCCCCTTCCTCAAATAGATTACTCCAGTATTTCAATTATTGTGCTGGTAATTAGAAATGTTGGTGAATGAATAGAGGCTTCATTTAAAGAGAGGCCAGAGGAATATCTTCTCCCCCAGACACATCCCCAAGCACTTTACTTGCTCCTGAAATGCTGCTCAAGGCCAGCAAGAGGACCATCAGCTGCTATGAGATGGCATTTGAAAAGACAGAGTATATCTAGCATGGGTGAGGACTGGGTGGCAGGAGACGTTATTTCTGTCTTTTTTTATAGCCACAGAAAAAGGAAAAACAGGAAGGGAACAGTTCTTCCCACACTCAACCTCTACACCCTCAAAAATAACACCTGAGTTCAAGCAGTGAGCCTTTTAAGGGCTTCATTGTGGTTTTCACTTAATTTCTGACTGTAGGATTCATAGGCAAGAGTCTGGGAACTGCAGAGGAGTGTTTAGCATAAAATAAGTGGGGTTAGAAGGCAGACACAGTGTGCCTGTCTCTCAGTAAGTGTTACTGCCAGCTCTAACAACCACATCAAACCAGAGCACCCCCATGGGCATTGCTGCTCCCCCATGGACCATCCATCTACCTGGACACTTCACCTCACTGCCTGGGAGGTTTTAGAGGCTTCTTGTTAGAAACAGAATGTACATGAACCAGAGAGAGCTGCCAGCTTCCAAGGAATTTCAATTTTCAGGTGATGCTTTAAACAAAACAAAACAAAACAAAACAAGCCAATGAGGTCTTTTACAAAAGGGTTCTTTGCTTTTCTTTCAATGTAACATTTCCCTAAAAGAGGTCCTTTTTTGGACAATTGTGCTATAAACCTCAGAAGAATTGCAGGTGGAATGAAACTTTGCAATGCTATAAAAATTAATTCTTATTATTTGACTTTAATATTACTCCAGCTGTGATTTGCTGTAAGAAACTTATTCAGGAGAGGTTGGCTGCAAATCACATCAATCTTTTTCACAGCTGAGGGTTCAGTGCAAAGTTTAAGTGGCATCTGCTGTGCTGATGTCCTGGACCAGAACAAGCTTGACAATTCTGGTACTTCTGCAGCAATGCAGAATGGCAATGCATTCTTAGTGCTGGGGAGAGCAAGGGCTTTGTGTGTCCTCTTTGTACCAAGAGAAGAAGGACCTTGCTAGACAGAAACAAAGGAAGGGGGAAAAAATCAACCTGATTTTAATAGAGATTTAAATTTTGTACTCTAAGAAGACCCCAGTATTTTTCAAGCTGTCTCAGAGTAAATTCCTGGTCTCCATGAAGCTGTAGGAGCATTGTCAGGGACTGCAGGACAGGTAACAATGTGAAACTGAGAGGTTCAACCTAAGAACCTCCCCACAGAGGTTTGACACAACTGCATAGACATAATCCCACTGAGCTCCACCAAGAGAAAATGAATCACTTGAGCTTTTAAAATGTTCATGGAAACTGATCCCTGCCAGCATCCACACAGAATGGATCCATTAAAGACACTGCCTTCAAATGACTTTAACTCTTTGCCCAGCCCCAGATACATCCTTAACACATCTGCAAAGATTTGTTGCTGTTGCCCTTTGATCAGGACAATTTTTATGAGTGCTTCTCCACGGAGTCTGAACATCAGCCAAGTAACAAACACTGAGCATGTGTGACTGCAACGTGTCTTGCCATTTAGATGATGTTACTTCAGACACAAAGGCAAGAGCAAAGATAGGGAATGTGTCCCAGATGGCCAATATTGGCAGAAACCTTGCAGCTTAGACAAAGAGTATTGTTTTTTTGTTCCTACCCATGCAGTGAATATAAAAGCCATGGGTACAATACTAAGCCTTCATCCTACATAAACTTCTGAACTTGGGTAATTGAATACACAAACACATCCTAATTAAGTTTGGGTTGTCCCATGATTACCTGCAGCTCTCAGCTAACATCAGTCTCTTATGTTGGCTGTGTAGGTGCACATCAAATAAATAACAGAGCACAAGTGGATTAGGGTAGAGAGACATGATGATGAAGCATTAGATCACACAGGAATCAGTGCTCAGGCTTTGAGAATTCCCACATGGGTGCCCTTGCTGGTTAGAGATGTTTCTGGGAGGGCTCATATGCACCAAAAAGAAATAAGATCTCTGCCACAGAAGCTCCATCTGCCACTTTACACGCAGCACACACATGATTGTGTCCATCTGACCCAATGACTGGAGATGCTTCAAGGGCCTCACAAATATGTGGGGAGAAAAGATTCAAAAGGTCCTCACTGCAAAGTGAATCACCAGCCAGGCTCGGTTTCTGTGATGATTTCAAGGTAATTTTGCATTTTCAGAGACAAAGATCAGGGCCTTAAGGGCAAATGGGTTCATTTGTAGGTTAGTCCAATACATCCAGTGCAGTGAGGACGCTCTGTTTCTGCCATGGATGATGCATTTGGGTAGAAAAAAGGCAAATCCAAGGATTGCCATGATGACTTGGCTTTGGGACAGTCATCTTCAAATCCCTTCTTGACTGTAGATGCCCTGAGAAATTCACTTAGTCTCACATCCACAGACATATTCCTCATCCAACTCCTGTAGAAACAAGGTGGACTGCACACAGGGATGTTTCTCTCTTGTCATCAAAGACTTGGATATCTTTGTTGAGTGGAGCTTCAGACTTTGAAAGACATGCTCATAATTTTAAAACAGACAACTTTTATGTTAATTGAAGATCAGACATGAAAAAAGTTGTTAGTGAACAGAGAGTGGCCAGGCAGAAGAATAATGGGAATTATTATGGTAAGCACAGCACAGAGAAATTCCTGAAACAGGCCAAACCTCAGAACATCCAAAATGCTTTTAGGATTTCCTGTCAAATATCTTTACTTTGTTGAGGAGAAACCCTGTTTGCCTTCGAGTAACAGAACTGACCTGGTTTAGTGAGAGCAATATAGCCAGGCCTTATCAGAAACAGTACTTTGAGTCTTGAAATTAAATGTTTTCCTAATTTTTAACTGCTTTGGTGGAACCTCTCCCCAAAACTTTTCCATTCCTTGGTTACTAAAACTGCCAAAAAACCCCTGAATCATGAAAAATCCATGTAAGAGAAAGTCCATGTTACGTCTCTTCATATATAGGTAATTGTTGATATTTCTTCTATGGCACATCCTTCAGGGAGAGGAAAACAAAAGTTTAGTTTTGTATGAGAAGGAAACTTTAGAGTTCTTTTATTGTGGTCAGTCCCTTTCTGTTCATGATTTTATTTACCCTTTTCTGAAGACAGATTTCATGCGTGGGGTAGAAGACAGAATCATGGGGAGCATTTTGGGCTCTGTATTTAGTGATGTGCCATTGGAGTCAGCAGCTCCTGCCTATCTGGGTAATAACTGAAGTCCTCTGATTTTCAGTGAGAAGGGTTTAGTGCATTGATTCAGTTTTCAGTGGACAAAAGTCATTACTTCTGAATTAAAGGCACCACAGCTGCTCTGTCTGCCAGTGGCCCAATGCAGTTAAGTGACTGTGGAAACTGATTTGTCACTGCCACAGCTGGGCCAGAGCAACACTGAAGTGTGGATGTCTGCAAGGTGAGCAGAGGGACCTGAAATCCCCTTTTAAAAAGCATATTCCAAGCACAGTTATGGACTCAGATATGAATCAGAGTTACTTTGCAGTCACAGAGAAAAGCATTTGTCTGAGGAATGCAGTGTTCTTCTAGCTGTGGGAAGCTTCAAATCCTCAACTCAAGCCCATTTGATAAATGCTTTCTGTGGCAATAATAAGATACCATCATCGTTTAATCCTCACACATGTAAATATTAGATCTTTTTCTCCCAATTGAATGTAAGCTTTGTAAGGAAGAAAAGCAAATTCATACTCACACAGCTCCCAGGAAGAATCACTGCATGAATTATTAAAAGCCAGCATTCAAACCCTTCCCTTTCTGGGAGTAAAGGGTTGCTAAGGTGTACATTCCTCATAAAGCCCAATTTGAAATTAAAGAAAAGCTTATATCCATTTTGGTACTTATCTGTCTACCCCTTCATTATCCATCTGGTTAGGACTCCTTCAGACTTTTGAACTCAAGGTTAAATTGTAACCCCTCTAGAGATAATAGGGCTGAGCCATCAGAGCCAAAAGGATTAAAACAACATCCTTAGTGATTTTCCTGTGAGTTTACACAGCTACCCAGAGCCCAGCACCTAGTAACAGTTCAGCAAATTCAGAGATTCTAGGAACCAGTGTTCCAAATTATAAACAATGGAATAGACAAGCTTTCTGTTTTATTTGCCTTCACTTTTTGGACAAATTCTGCTGGGATGTGTGTAGGGGTGGTCATGCAGAACACACAGTTCCTCTGTCTTTGCCATGCCACTCTGATCATTTGCAGGATGAAGAGAAAGGGATGGGTGTTTTGGGTGGTTGCAGTCACCCAGGTGTCTGCTGCCTGCTGTTGGCTCTGCAGCACGAAAACACCAGGGAAGGTTTGGCTGCTTTGGTTGACATTTAGCTTAAGAAAGAACCACAGATTTCATTGTGAGGCCATAGAAACCAGTGAAAAAGCCCACCTTCTCTTTCTGGATTTTAGATAAACTACAGTTTTATTTCATCTGCATGCAGATGTTGAATCCTCCTCCAGTCCAGGGCTGTGGTCTTTCACAGTCCCAGGCAGGATGTGCTCTCAAAAAAAAATTGACCACTTGAGTCAAAAATACCTGGAATCCTTTTCTTTTTGCCTTGAGTGTACTCCAGAAGAACATCTCTGGGAGATGTGTCTTTGCTGTAGCTCTGTCTCTGACCAAAGACCACATTGCTCCTGTGTTGAAGCTGCCTTTTGTCAGGGATATCCAAGCAAGAAGGTCTGGCAGATACACACACAGCTTTGCTTTGGTGACAGAATGAATGAAAAATGAGCCATTGAGTGTCTGGCTCGTGGCAAGCAAACACACACCACTTCATCCTTTGGACTGGTGTCAAAGAAGCATCTCAGCTGAGCCAAGAGTGGCATATTCAGATTCCAAATGGCAGAAAACCCCTGTTGGCCACACTGCAAGACAGGAGTGCAAGGTCTTGGTATCTCCAGAAATATCAATGTACACTCATGCACTGAGAATAGCTCTTACCCAAATTATCTGGGGAAAACATCACTAAATATATATATATATATATATATATAATATATATATATTATATATATAGTCTTTAATTCATATAGAGATGGAAATCCACTCCCATTTTCACCTCTTCTCAGATCAGCTCTCTCCACCACATGCTGTGCTCCTACCTTTTTTGGTCTCCTACTTCCACTCTCACTGTTCCCTCAAACTAGGACCTTTTCTACAAACTAGCTCTCCTTGTCCTAAAAATTTAGCCTTATTTTCCCTAAAAAAATATATCCCTGTCACCACAGAGCATGGATTTTATCTCCTATACATACTTTAATCAGACAAACCTGCAGCCCTTGGCAAACTGTGGCCCATCTCCCCAGCACACAGAATAATTAATGGCAGTATTGCTCTTCATTGCACTTCCCGGGATTCAGTTGGCATTCCAGAGCCTCTGTTATCAGACAATTACAATTTAATTGTCTCAGCAAACACACTTTTATTTAAAAACCCTCTCTGATTATTGCATTTGCATGTTGTCTATAATTTGCTTTCAGAAAGGAAAAAAGACATCAAGAACAACATTCAATCTAAAGGCACATTTCTAAGACATTTATAGCAGGCTACTAAATGCCTAAAGAGGAGTTGAAATAACTAGTTTATTAGAACAGCTTAAATAGTAGAGTCTGTAAAAAATGATTGAAACACCTTTTTTTTTTTTAAACTCGATTATTTAAACAAGCTTTTCACAAAGGTAACATCCAGCTAATTTTTAATTATTTTCCATTGCATTTAAATCTACGAGAATACAAATTACCTTTTTTTTCTTTTATTCTGCAGAATTGTCCCTGTGGGATATTTAGTGTTGCTGTCTCTACATCCTTGTCTGTGGATAAAGAAGACCTGGAGGGTTTTACATTTCCTGCAGCTTGTTAGGGCCGGGATTCCACGGAATGCTTTTTATTCCCCAAACGCTGTTCCTTCTCTGCTCTTCTGTAAGGAGACCTCATGTTTTATCCTGAGGCATATAGGAGTGCAGGGAAACCTACTGAGTGGAAGCAAATAATGTTCTAGTTCATCCCCAAAGGCAGTGTTACAGCAATTAGGAACTGACTCTGTTGCTTATTTGAAATAAAAAATGGTATTGAAATTTGCATGCATTTTACCATTTCTAGTCAAGAGGGTTAGCCCAGCACTTTACAGCCATCTGCAATATCTGTCACTTGCTCATAACATCATCATTATTCAACTAGAACAGGGCTTCAGACTGCTAGCAGTTGGCCTTTTGAAAAGCCAACCTTCAGACCAAGTGAGATCAAGAGGATTTAAAAATATACAAGGTAGGTTTGGGTCAAAATGCTTCCCGAATGTGCAGGAAAAAAACCCTGGGAGTTACCTGTGAGGTTTCTGTAACCAATGCTTTTGGATTTGTGCATTTGTCTCCTCTCTGTAAATCAGTCCTCTGCCTCAGGGACATTACATTCATGGCTGACCCTTGGGTTGTGAAGAGGTTGTTTTGTAAGCACTGCAAAATCAAGCCATGCTGTGGCAAGTCAAAAGAGATGCTCTTGCAACTCTCAGTTAGGGTTTTCTAAAAATTGCTGGTCATTCCATAGAGTTGCTCATGGATTCCTCCTCTCAGCACAGTTAGGAAGATGAGTTGGTTGGTGAGAGTGTGGGGGTGGGAATCCAAGGGTAGGAGAAGTTTAATCATCTTTTCCCAAATTTGTTTTCACTAGCCAGAGGATTTTGTAGATAGGAGATGATAAATCCCTAGCAACACAAACCCCTGACAGATGGTGTTAAATGGTTTTGAGAATATTTCAAAATCTGCCCTACTTTTTATTCCCCAAATGTTGCTCCCTCTCTGCTTTTTTTTTTTTTTTTTTAATACAGAATTTTCCTACACTGTCTCCCACATTCTCATTTGTGTTATAATTTATGCTTCCTTATGCTCCAAACCGGAATCCAAATCACCAATTTAAATGGAGAAACAACCTGCTGAATTTTAAAGCCAGTTCTTTTCCTCCTGTTGAGCTGGGTATCCAATCTGAGAGGAAGGAGGATGTATCAGGCTGGTCAGAATTTACTTCCTGTTCTCCTGGAAGAATTGTCTGGGTACAGCACATGTAAATCAAGGGGAGCTTGCAACCAGTCCCATTCTACAGAGAAAGCAGCAAACTCCCTTTTCACATGAACTTTGTTGAGTAAAATCTTTGTCTCTTTGGTTTACCAGGATGGGAATCCTATGCCTAACTCCATGGAAACTTGCAGGACTAGGAATGGCTCCTTAATGTGGTGCAAAGAAACAGAAAAATATAATGTTAAAAAGTGTGGGAAGAATCAGCTTTTACTGCAGTTTACTTTAAAAAGGTTGGTGTTTAAGAAGTCTCTGAGTCAGCCCCCTGAGAGGAACTTCATGGCTTGCAGCTTTCTTGGGGATCCAGATGCCCCCCCCTTCTTGCAGACAGGACCCAAAGTCCAATCTTTGAGGCAACCGATGATGCATTGAGAAAAAAAACCCAAACCAAAACAAAAAACCCAAACAAAACCAAACAATCCCCCTGACACACGCTCTTACAATAAAACACACACACAAAAAAACCCCAAAGCAAACAGAAAACAAAAGGTTCATCTTCTTTTGGTAGGTGTGTCACATCAAATCAGGACAAATCTTTTTTCTACAGAAAGATGGTGTCGTCCATATCTTCATCAGTGCTCATAAGTGACCTCATCCTAAAGCAAAGGAATATCAGAGACTAATTGCTGTCCTTTTGCTGAGGGCTCTGCTACCTTCTCCATGGAGATTTGTTCCAATTACTGCTCTGAGGGCAACTGCTTTTTCTAATCAGAACCTGCAGATGGAAAAGGCAAACCTCACCTTTTCTTCACCGTGTGCAAATCAAGGGAGTCTCACAGCAGTAAATACAATTTCAGGGGAAGAAATCCACAAATCATAAGTTGAAATTGCACAGGACTAAGTAAATTTCCCCTTTCACACCCCAAGACTTTTCTCTTTTTGCCATCTCTGGTCACATGCTGATGCTGTATATATTTTACCAACTCATCAGATGATGCTGAGGGCCAGCACAACTCCCTAGCCTGGCAGAAAATGAACCTTCCCCTCCATCCCTCCTTCCAAAAAAAGGGGATAAGGAACTGTTTTCCATATGGTTCAACAAGCTAAGCAGGACCAGAGCATTCTGATAGGCAACAGCTTCAATACAACAGGGAGGCAGAGCAGGAAAGAAGACAGAGGAACTGGCACCAGGAAAGAGGAAATGAGAAGAAAGTGTGTGACAGATTCTGCCTTTTCATGGCAGCTCCAATGTTCCTGTAGTCACACCCCAAATGTGACCAGGAAAAGTATTTTTTGTTCCTGCTTTTACTTTTGCTTGCCCCATTAATTCTGGAACTGAGTTTGCTGCAATGGGGACCTTACACTTTGAACACTCACCTTTCTCCATGGGTCTGGAAGCAACAGAGTCCACCACTTTTGGCGGATTTCAGATTTTAAGGATGTCAAGACACCCTTAAGTCTAAAAGGACTGCTCTTCAGGACAAGAACACTGAATATTTATGGATGCCTGAAGAGAAAATATTTCAGAGCTCACCGCTGACAGCATTTTAACAGGATGCCTGAACTAAATTCCTGCCTATTTTCCAGAATGTGACTGGGAATGCTTGCTAATAGGCAGAAAAAAACCAAAACAACAAAAAAAGTAAACTTGTTTTCTATGTATGGATGATTACTATTGAGCAGCCAATTACAAGCTGCTGCCAGTCACCTTTTTCTGGGTAGACCAGAAAATTGCTCTAGACAGAGATGTATTCACATCCCCCTGGAGATACCTGCCCTATGGACTGCACAGGGAGCCAGGGCTGGCTCTTGAAGATGTACCTGTGGCCATACCTGTGGCCTTGAGGGCTTTTAGTTCAGCTAAAATGCTGAAAAAATCTGTCTGAACCCAAATCTCCCTGGACACTCCCAGCTCACCCTGCCTGGCCTATTCACACCTCCCTGACCAACTCCTTTGTGCCCAAACATCTCCCATAAGAGAACTCACCCAGTCCTCATAATTTAACTGCAAATACCTAGCCTCAAAGGCCTTCTTCTTTCAGTTGGGTGAAGGTTTGTTCTCTTGTGTGGCCCCAAAAATCTTTCTCTGCAGAGCAGTGACCCTTAGGAGCTCCCCAGGATTCCTTAGCTTTCCTGGGTGGTGTTGTCTCTGGCAGTGCAGTTTCCTGGGGGTAGAACTGCCATGGAGACTCCAAAGCAGCTCAGTGTGGATGGAGATGAAGTTAAATTATTACTCAGGCACCACTGGAGAGTTCTAAGGGTGACTACTGCCTTACAGGAATTGTCACATCCAAAGAAACCCCACGAGAAAGGAAGCTTCATGGAGGATGTGCTAGATACTGATTTATCCTGATTTTGTTGTGCAGGACGTTGCAGTGGATGATGAAATGAAGAAAAAGATCACAGCTCAGAAGCTGTGACAGAAATGGAACCACTGTCTTGTAAGTTGTGAATAAATATGTTTGGATTCAATGATCTTAGAGGTATTTTCCAATCATTAATGATTTTATGACTCTTAGAGTCAGTAAAAGCTGTTTCTGTAGCTCCCAAACACTTGCCTGGAATATCATTTGCAGAAAGCAGCAGTTTTCAAGCTTCCAAGTGCCAAACATGCCTTTTCCTCCCTCTGAGGAAATATCCTCCCTTCATTGGACAAATTTTCTATGAGGAACAGAGAGCAAAATCCAAGCAACCAAACAGAGAAACTAACAAAAATCAGAGTAGACTTAGATCTGGCCATTCTGAGGTTCACCAATCAAATGATGAATCCCTGGCTTTTAAAATCTAGACAGGGAACAGAGACCCAAAAGCTGTAAAATCAAAATAAATGGAAGGTTCTGGAAGGAGAAATACATACTTCATGATCTCTAATTCTGAGGTGGACTGTTACCAGGTTGTTCCTTTCCGTCCCAGTCCCTCTGGTGTTTTCTACAGGCACTGATTTAGATACCAAAAACCCCTTGCATTCCAGAAATGTTTAAAATGTTCTGAATTAAATTAAATTAGAATATTCCAATAAAGCCACAGCAGGAATGGAACCATGGATATGTTTGGTTGGCAATTAAAGGGTGGTTCCTACCCATTCAAACAGTGGCATTTCAGAGAAGTCTTTGGTTGGTTTGAGGAGGGAACTGGTTAATTTTATGTAAGATTTGTATTTTCTGAGATATATTTCCCTGCCACATTTTTCTACTACTATTTCCAAGCCTCAAATTGCTCTAATCAGCCTCATGTTGTGGTACAGAGCCAGTCATCACTTAAAACAACAGCCTCAGCCCTCCCATTGCTCCACCAAGGTTATTTTGTTCCTGGGCAGAGCTCAGAGATGGCTTGAGGCAAAAGAAGACTTGATAATAATTTTACATGTAAACTCACATAGGTAATTACATAAGGAGGTTATAGAAGGGATTTTCCAGGTCACCTCTCCACTGCATGAAACCAGGGTCAGTGCAAAGATCTTTGGGACACCATGAGGTGATTTCCCCTCTTCCTTGCTGTTTCTGCAGAGCATCCCACGTAGCCCAGGTGCTCAGCTGGGTGAGGCCTCTCTGGTTTGGGCTCTCTGATCTCCAGCACCAGCTGCCAGGTACAGGACAGAGATTGTTTTGATGTGAAAGACTGATGAAGGCTAAAAAAGTCACTGCCCTACCAAACAGCTCTGAGAAAGCAAAGTGTGAGGATGCATGGTATTGAGAGCAGGCAGGAAAGGAAAAAAAAAAAAAACCTGTTTACAGGAGCTTGGTGAGTCACATCATCTTAATAAGTCAGAGATAGACGCAGTTATGCAAATGTCAGACATCATGTTTGAACAAAAGGTTACTCACTCACATCACCTGAAGCTTTTACTGCTAATGAAGCATTAACTTCCATCTCAATATGGAACCATGAGGAATTTAAGACTTTTTATAGCTCAAGTCATGAATGATTGAACGATATAAAAATAACAATATCCTGTATCTCTCCCATCTGAGACAGAGGCTTTAGTTTCTTCTTTTCTTTCTACCTGGAGTTTCTAATTGACAGGAAAACTTAAATCTTGATTTTTGTTTGTCACTTTACATTGTGGGATGAGGCAGTTAGAGAACAGTGACAGCATGAGACACAGGTTGTTCAAAGTGCTGCCAAGCCTTTCTTACACCAGCAAGGAAGTTGGGACATGGGCAATTTTAGGGCTGTTTTAGGTACAGGTAAGAATATATTTTCTAAATGAAATAATTAAAAGAGTGGAGTGGAGTGGAGTGGAGTGGAGTGGAGTGGAATGGAATGGAATGGAATGGAATGGAATGGAATGGAATAGAATAGAATAGAATAGAATAGAATAGAATAGAATA